>VSMD01136221.1:0-14310 GCA_008750895.1 Mirza zaza | reverse complement strand
CTCACTTTATTACCCAGGCTAGAGTGAATGCTGTGGCGTCAGCCTAGCTCACAGCAACCTCAAACTCCTAGGCTCAAGCAATCCTGCTGCCTCAGCCTCCCAAGTAGCTGGGACTGCAGGCATGTGCCACCATGCCCGGCTAATTTTTTCTATATATATTAGTTGGCCAATTAATTTCTTTCTATTTATAGTAGAGATGGGGTCTCGCTCTTGCTCAGGCTGGTCTTGAACTCCTGAGCTCAAAGGATCCGCCCACCTCGGCCTCCCAGAGAGCTAGGATTACAGGCGTGAGCCACCGCGCCCGGCCTTTTTTTTTTTTTTTTTTTTTTTTTTAGACAAGGTCTCACTCTGTCACTCAGGCTAGAGTGCAGTGGCACCATTATAGCTTACTGCAGCCTCAGACTTCCGGGCTCAAACAGTCCTCCTTTCGCCTCCTGAGTCATCAGGACTATAGGCACACGCCACCATACCCCACTAATTTTTTATTTTCTATTTTTTTGTAGCGACCGGGTCTTGCTGCATTGCCCACGCTGGTCTTGACCTCCTGGCCTCAAATGATCCTCCTACCTTAACCTTCCAAAGTGTGGGATTATAGGCGTGAGCCACCATGTTTGGCTAGGTCTATTTATTTATTTTTTAAAATCCCTTTGCTGTAATTTTAATGGTGTTTTTGAGGGAATATTGATTAATGTATGTAATCTATCCTGTTTAATAAATATGTCAGCAGCTTTAACTTGCGGATACCTATTCAGAAACCATAGTGTCTGCAGTTGATTACTAGTAGAATAGTGTTCCAGACTTCCCTAACACCAAGAATCACATAAGGTATTTGTTGTGTGTACAGATTACCAGATCATTCTTGTAGAATAGTGATTTTAGTAGGTCTCGATGAGGGCCCAGGATCTTGTTTGTGTGGTTTTTTTTTTTTTTTTGAGACAGAGTCTCACTCTGTTGCCCGGGCTAGAGTGAGTGCCGTGGCGTCAGCCTAGCTCACAGCAACCTCAAACTCCTGGGCTCAAGCAATCCTGCTGCCTCAGCCTCCCGAGTAGCTGGGACTACAGGCATGCGCCACCATGTCCGGCTAATTTTTTCTATATATATTAGTTAGCCAATTAATTTCTTTCTATTTATAGTAGAGACGGGGGTCTCACTCTTGTTCAGCCTGGTTTCGAACTCCTGACCTGGAGCAATCCACCTGCCTTGGCCTCCCAGAGTGCTAGGATTACAGGCGTGAGCCACCGCGCCTGGTCTCCCTAATATTACTTTTTTATTCAGATTCTGTTGTGGTTCTGTCTAGCTTTGGTCTGGATTTCTAAATTACAATAGTGTGTCTTTCATCTGATTAACTCCCGTCTTCTCTAGTGTTAAATGCTGGTTGATGGTAATAACTTTGGCCTTGCATGTCTCCAATTTTTTAGCCAATATCTCTAAACCCACCAGTTCCTGTGATGTGTGGGTGGGGAGGAAATACTAGTTATGAACATTGAGCTACTCTCTGCATTCATTTCACTATCTAAATCCAGGAATCTGTTAATGTTTTTGGTGAAATGGAAAATTAACTCAGGCTTTGAAAACAGATATATCAATCATCTGCCTTGGATTTGTGTGGCATCATTTTTGAAGATATTAAAGCATTGTGATTTCAAGTTTGTTTTTAACTTCTCAGTATTTTCTTCTCCTTCTATATTATAGATTCCTAGGCCTTGAAAGGAAAAATGGTTGTATCTTTTACTGCCAGTCTATAAAGCATCTGGAAATGTGTTTGCAGCTGCTTCTTGGTGGCTGTGAATTGCTTGGAGATCAGGAGCCAAATAGTACTTGTCTTAGATATGTTGCAGAGGCCAATTGTGCTACCCTAGTTCTCAGTTCTTGGAAATCTTGTGGCTGTTATTAGCTAAAAGACAGCCCAAGGAAGCTATGTTGGCTCTGACACAGAGTTAATTTGAATTCTAAGACGAGCAGCTCTATAAAAACAGCTCTAATATACTTTTACTACTTCCATTGAAAGTTTTGTTGAACAAAGTCACAAAATCAATGCTAAATAAAAAGTATTATTGTCTCATTGATTATTGATCATTGAATGTGTTATGAGGTATTATTTTGAACTATTACTGATTTACTGCAATTGACTATTTTCCGTATGTGTCCCCTCAGCTCCCAATACTTCCAGGATCACAGAATTTTCTCTTTGCCTGGGGTGGAGTAGGTTAGGGGGTGGGGATGTTTGGTGAGGTCATTCCCTGATTCTGTTTTGGATGATTTTCAGACATTTAATTTACATTGCTCTTGCATTAGTTATCTCTAGTCATCTTTTTTTATGAAGCCATTCGTTGCAGCTGTGGTTATGTAATTCAACACATGAGTGGACTTCTCATTGATTTGTCATCATTTTAGATGAGAGGACTTGGCCCCTGGATTGCTCTGTATCTGGAAATAACAAGTGGTGTCTAATATTTACCACATAAAGTAGTATATCAATAAGTAGACTTCTGAATTTACATTTTTAGGGCTTTTAAGAAATAATTTGGGGCTGATCTGGTGGTAATGGGTTATCAGAAGTTATTAGCGCTAGCGTCACTAAAGTTGGTATACAGCCCCCCACTGCTAAATTTGACTGGCTTAAAAAAATCTGAGACAAGGAAAGAATCATATTGGGGGGAAAGCTGCATTATTGGGGTGCATTGTTACATTTTTATTAGAGGATTATATTTGAAAGGATTTCATTATACAGTATAGTTATATATCTTCTGCCTCCTTCATTTTCTCTTTCAGGGTTGTGTGCTGCTTATGACCTTGAAAGATCATTTATCTAAAGAGTAAAACATCCAGGTTTAGTTTGTAAAAGTGCTAGAATTTTCAGTTTAAATATGGGTATATGATTAAAAAAAATTTTTTTTAAAGACGTCTTACTCTATAGCACAGGCTGGAGTGCTGTGGCTCAGTCATAGCTCACTGCAGCCTCCAACTCCTAGGCTCAAGTTATCCTCCCACCTCAGCCTCCTGAGGAGCTGGGACTACAGACATCTGCTACCACACTTGGCTAATTTGTAAAATTTTTTTGTACAGATGGGGTCTTGCTATGTTGCTCAGGCTGATTTTTTTTTTTTTTTTTTGAGACAGAGTCTTGCTCTGTTGCCCAGGCTAGTGTGAGTGCTATGGCGTCAGCCTAGCTCACAGCAACCTCAAACTCCTGGGCTCAAGCAATCCTGCTGCCTCTGCCTCCCGAGTAGCTGGGACTACAGGCATGCGCCACCATGCCTGGCTAATTTTTTCTATATATATTAGTTAGCCAATTAATTTCTTTCTATTTATAGTAGAGACGGGTCTCGCTCTTGCTCAGGCTAGTTTCGAACTCCTGACCTCGACCAATCGCCCGCCTCGGCCTCCCGGGTTTCTAAGATTACAGGCGTGAGCTACCGCGCCCGGCCGCTCAGGCTGATTTTTAACTTCTGGCCTCAAGTGATGAGTGTCTTGCCTCAGCCTCCTGAGTAAGTGATTTCTTTCTTTTTGTTACTTGTTGCATTAATCAGCTTTGCTGCATAGTTGAATTTCCATGATGAAAAATTTCTATTAGTTGGACAAATTTTTTCCCTTCAGGTAACCTTGGAATTTTTTTGGGGGGGAGAGATTGTCTGGTTCTATTGCCCAGGCTGGAGTGAGTGGCATCATTATAGCTCACTGCAACCTCAAACTCCTGCGCTCAGTTGACCCTTCTGCCTCAACTTCCCGAATAGCTGGGACTACAGGCACAAGCCACTACTTCTGGTTTATTTTTAAAAGATTTTTTGTAGGCTGGGCGTCGTTGTGTCTCACGCCTGTAATCCTAGCACTCTGGGAGGCCGAGACGGGAGGATCGCTCCAAGTCAGGAATTGGAGATCAGCCTGAGCAAGAGCGAGACCTCGTCTCTACTAAAATAAAAAATAGAAAGACATTATCTGTACAACTAAAAATATATACAGAAGAAATTAGCTGGGCATGGTGGCGTATGCCTGTAGTCCCAGCTACTTGGGAGACTGAGACAGAAGGATTGCTTAAGTGCAGGAGTTTGAGATTGCTGTGAGCTAGGCTGATGCCACAGCTCTCTAGCTCAGGCAACAGAGTGAGACTGTGTCTCAAAATAAATAAAAAAATAAAAATAAAATTTTTTTTGTAGAGACGAGGTCTTGTTATGTTGCTCAGGCTGGGTCTCGAACTCCTGGACTCTAGCAGTCCTCTGCTTCGGCCTCTCAAAATGCTGGGATTACAGCAGTTTGTAACCTTGGAATTTTAATTAATTCCCTCTCTACACATGATAGAAATCCTTTCACCAGAAGTTTGACTGAATTGAATTTCAAGGAGGTGGTAGCACCCTCATTGAGAGAAGAGGGCTATCAGGTATGTAAAGCGTTTTTTTGGCGTGGTGATGGTAAAATATGTAGAACATGAAAGTTATTCTAATGTGTTTCCTTGTATTTTTGAGAGATCAGAAATGCTTTAGTGGAAACCCTCTACTATAGTCTGTCCTAAAACACATGCAGGCATGTTCTTAATTCTCTGTTGACATCGGTTTCCACGTAATTATAGGAACCTGTTTGATTCCTGCTGTTTGTTAGTCTCATGAGTGTGGGGAACCTGCAGCTGATTTCAAGATTGTTCTTTTTTGAGCAAAGAAGCAAGAAAAGCTTCATCTTTTTCTGCTGCACTTTTTTAAATAAAAGGATTTGTTCAGTTAACTTTGGATTCAGTCAGAAAGCCTCACTTAAGGACCTAGAAGGCCACATGTCATCATAAGGCCGCAGATTCCCCACCCCCTGGATGCTAGCCATTAAGTACTGTGGTAATGAATTCATACTGTACTGCTTTTCAGGAGTAAAGTTGAAGGACTGGTGAATAAGGAGGCAGATTACCATCAGGTGACTTTTAACCCTGGAAGGCTTCCAGTTAGTACTTGGGTCTCTAGCTATGCTTAAGCCAAGAAATCAAGTATAGTCTGTGGGATTAATGAGATAACTGATTGAACTTCTGGTTTACTTTGGGTGTGAAGCTGTTGGTTCGTTGAAGCTTCTTTGGTATTAGGCATATTGGATGGAGAAGGATACTACTTTTGAATTTGGAGGATGGCTTATAAGGCCTTAGATTTCATGTCTTCTCACGCTGTTCTAGTTGTCTTAGCCTTCTTCCTAGTTCTCTAACACAGCAAGCACATCTATGTGTCAGGGGGGTTTCACTTGCTATTATTTCTTTTTGGAATGTTCTTTCCTTAGATGTTCATATCTGCTCATGGAGAGACTTCTTGGGAGACATCCTCTCCCCTGACCCAACCCCTGTAACCTTGTCTAAAAGAACACTCTACTCCCATGTGTATTGCAGCACTACTCACAATAGCCAAGATTTGGAATCAACCTAAATGTCTGTCAGTGGATAAATGGATAAAGGAAATGTGCTACATACACATAGTAGGATATAATTCAGCTATAAAAAAGAATTAAATCTTGTCATATGCAACAACATGGATGGAACTGAAGAATATTATGTTAAGTGAAATCAGCCAAGCACAGAAAAACAAATCTTGTATGTTCTCACTCATATGTGGGAGCTAAATGTTAAAACAATTGATCTCGTGGAGACAGAGAGTAGAATGATGGTTATTATCAGAGGCTGGGAAGGGTAGCGGGGAGTGGGGGATAAAGTGGGGATAGTTAATGGGTACAAAAATATACTTAGATAGATAGAATGAACAATATCCGATTGTACAACAGAGTTAACAAGTTAACATGTGGAATTGTTAACAGTTAACAAGTTAATGAGTGGAATTGGAGCGTTCCTAACACAAAGAAATTATAAATGCTTGAGGTGATGGATACCCCAATTACCCTGATTTGATTATTACACATTGTATGCCTTTATCAGATATCACCTGCACCATATAAATATACGCAACTGTTATGTACCCATAATTAGAAAAAAAACAACACTCAAATTGGACGTGGTGTCAGGTACCTGTTGTCCCAGCTACTCAGAAGGCTGAAGTGGGTGGATTGCTTAAGCCTAGGAGTTTGAGGCCAGCCTGGGTAACATAGTGAGACCACCCCATAACTTAAAAAAACAAAACACTACCTTATTCCTACACTGTTTTTATTATTCTCTCTTTTTTTCCATTTCTTTTGTCAGTAACCAAGATACTGAGATTATATATTTCCTTGTTTATCTCTTCCACTGGAATGTAAGCTCCAAGATGGTAGAAACTTGTATTACTCAGTTTCTAGAACAGGGTTTAGCAACCTCAGCATTATTGACATTGTGGACTGAATAATTCTTTGTTGTGGGGGCCGTCCTTTGCATTGGAGAATGCTTAGCAGCATTCTCGGTTTCTATCACCTAGATGCCAGTAGCACCCGCTGCCCTAGCTGTGACAATCCCAACATGTCTCTAGACATTGCCAGATATCTCCCGGGTTACAAAATCACCCTTGGTTGAGAGCCATTGTTCTAGAACAATGCCTTGGCACCTACTGGGTATGTAATAAATCTTTATTGAATGGATTAAGTGGCGGATACTTAATTGTATTATGAATGAATTAATTAATTCAGCAAATTAAAAGTTTTTGGAACATTGAACTATGCACATAGTTTTGTTTCTTCCTTTCCTCTTTTCATAGATATCTCCATTATTCTGTCTTTCCTGTTTCTGGCATGTTGATCCTTCTTTCACTGCTGTTTTCCTTTACTCAGATTTGCTTGCTCCTTTAGAAACTCCTACTCTTAAATTTACTTTTGTTCTGTTCAACAAGTGACTATTGAGTATCCTCTAAGTTGTTGAATAATAGGAGAAAACGATGGAATGATATGGTGCTGTCTGTGCTTAATAGCTCATTGAGTAAAATGGACATAAATGTATGACATGTTCCTCCAAAATTTAATTCTTATTTCAGGATAATGTCTAAACTGGTACCGATGGGGCACCATAGAGTTAGTTGAGTCAGTAGTTAAGTACTTATCAAAATGGAGTGTAATTGCTGTTGAATTTAGAATCCAGTTTTTTTTTTTTTTTTGAGACAGAGTCTTGCTTTGTTGCCCAGGCTAGAGTGAGTGCCGTGGCATCAGCCTAGCTCACAGCAACCTCAAACTCCTGGACTCAAGCGATCCTCCTGCCTCAGCCTCCCGAGTACCTGGGACTACAGGCATGCGCCACCATGCCCAGCTAATTTTTTCTATATATTTTTAGTTGGCCAATTAATTTCTATTTATAGTAGAGATGGAGTCTCGCTCTTGCTCAGGCTGGTTTTGAACTCCTGACCTCGAGCAATCCACCCGCCTCGGCCTCCCAGAGTGCTAGGATTACAGGCGTGAGCCACCGCGCCTGTCCTGGAATCCAGTTTTAACAAAACCTACTCATTCAATTTTTACTTATTTTCATTTGTTAAGAGTTAACCATTGGTTTCTTGCTGTAAATTCTGTTTGACTAAAACCTGGTTGAGAAATATACAAAATGGACTTGTTCACTTTGAACTTCTTGTTTGATGTGAATGTTTCTGGGATCAGTGGTTGTATGGAAAGGTTGTGAACAGACCGATTCATCAGTGAGTTTTTTTTTTTTTTTTTTTGAGACAGGGCCTTGCTCTATTGCCTGGGCTAGAGTGTGATGGCATGATCATAGCTCACTGCAACCTCAAACTCCTGGGCTAAAGCAATCCTCCTGCTTTAGCCTCCTGAGTAGCTGGAACTATAGGCACATGCCATGATGGATGGCTAATTTTTCTTATTTTTTGTAGAGACAGAGTCTTGCTATGTTGCCCAGGCTAGTCTCAAGCTCCTGGCATCAAGTGATCCTCCCACTTCACCCAAAAACCCTCAGTGGGATTTTAGTGTCCATACTTAAAATCTTGCCATCTACCTAACTGAGTTATATTGAAGCCACATTAGGCAAGGCTGTAGTTACTTCTGGCTGGGATTAAAATAACCATACAAAAACTCTGTCTCTGTTATATGAGTTTCTTTGTCCTAGAGCAGCTGCCTTTCCCTTTCCGTCAAACATTTATGTTCTATCTCTGATACTCTTAGAGATGATTTGAACTGTAGGATCAGAAGAATTCCAGTGGGGGAGTGTCTGCTACCTTTTCCTCTTGAAGACACAACTGTCTTCTCTAGGTTGTCTGGAGACAGAGTAGGCAGAGCTATTGTTATCTTTCAGAGAGGCTTGTTTCTTTGTATTGAGAAAAGGTTTAATAGGATATTAAATAATTGAACATGTATTTAAGAAAGAAAAGGTGATTTTCTTGTTGACATCTCAAGTTCCTATTCATGTGACTGATTCTTGTAAGGTGGGACTGGGGATCAAGAGACCGCTGGAGTGAGGGAGGCAGTCTATTTTTTAAGGTCAGTTTTTTTCCCCTGTGGGATTGTGTTGGGTACTTTGATACAAGCGTTGTAATTTACTTTGTAATCAAAATGAAGATCAAAGGAAAGTGCACTGTTACATGAAACTAGGCATGAAAGTAGAAGATGGCATTATGATTTAGAATTTTTCTTGATTTTTGTTTCTTTTTAAAATAATTTGCAATTGAAACCTGAATTTTATAGCAGCAGAATGCCATTCGAATAAAATAAAGCCCCCAGATTGTACTGGTAACTAGGATACTTCTTAGATAATTTTTAAGAATATGAGAGAAGCAGCAACTAAATTGGATTCTTCATCTATCAGTGTAAAAGGGAGTAGTTGGTGTCTTTGTACTAAGAAAGTCGCCTGCTTTTAAAATGTAGTAATATTTGGAGGTAAACATCAGGAAACTGAATAGAAAAAAAGGTTTTGACTTTTGAGGAATAGAAGGAAGCACTTTTTAAAAAAGTGCATTACTTGAGTTTTATGAAGACTTATCTCTGAATTCTGTGATGAGTTTGACATCAGGAAGATACAAAGTAATACTCTCTGGTTTATTTCCAAGAAACTGATTCCTTAGGATGTGAAAAGCGTATAATATAATGGTTTTTAAGATGGAAAGGCTTAAGAAAGGAATGAGAATTACTGTTTTTGAACTAGAGGTAACCTCAAAATATTTTTGAAAATCAAGGACTCTGAAGAGCACAGTTGGTGAGGTTTATAGTTCTAATTTAATAGACAAGAAAGGAAATATTTAAAATTCTGTAGGGAACCTTCTTTTTTTTCTTTTTAAGTTTAATCTTAGTCTTAACCTTACGACTGTTGGATTCTCACTATTGCAATAGACAGTGCTTCCAGAAGGCCTGAATTTCTCCTTTGATTAAACATAGTTGGTTACTGAAATTTGTCTTTCTGTCATAAAACTTTATGAATCGTTTTGTTTCGTTTATTTTTAACTTGAAGCAGTTCTCAAAGTATACCCATTGCATTGGATTAGTGATTGTATCAGTCTTGAATTGATTTAAACAAAAGCTTTTGGAGATTTTTCAGGGAAAGGAAGGTGGTTTTAATTTTTAAGACTAGTCAAGAGCTAATTTGAATTTAGATAAATTAGGCTGTTCTTGGAAACATATAGAGAACTGTTTGTATCTATCACTAAGAACTTTAGAATGAGTTGAATTTCATTTGGGGAATAATAGTAGAAAATTGCTAAACTGCATCCATTTACAGGGGATGTTTTTGTTTTCCCCATGGTAATTAGTGAAAGGGGAGACATTGAAAGACCTGGATGTGAGTCCTTACTCTGTAGTTTACTCCTGAGTGATGGCAGTTGCCCTTTGATCAGTTTTTTTGTCTCTAGTGTACGTGCAGGCACTCCCACTCTTGGGGCTTTGGTGTCCTCATCTGTAAAATGGGATGGGTAATAATGTATAGTATATCATTATGTAATTATTGTCACTAATGGGAATGTGTTGTGAAAGGTTGAGGGCTGCTGTGGGGTAGTCAACGCTCAAGTCGGTCCACTTGATCAAGTGATATTTCTTTGATGAATCTGTTTTGAAATTGGAATTTGAATTGAGCCTATTTTATGAAGGCATCTTTAACTTTGCTTTTTTTTTTTAACTGTGCTTTTTTCCTGTGGGTTGCTTAAAAAAGGAAAGGGTTGCCTTGCTAGAGAATTCCTGCTTTGCTTAAATAAGTGGAGCTTACTGGCAGGCTTAAGGTTGTTCCTTAAGGTCATTACTTACCTTGTAGCATGTAGATTGGGTCATCTGTGGGCATGAATAGAGTTAGGGACTTGTCTGAATTGTCTTTGGGTTATTCTAGGAGATCATTTCAGCTATGACAATGGCCAATGGTTGATAGAACTAGAAACCCAGAAAAAGCAGGAACTTGAGATGACTGGAATGAGTTGAAAATGTTTGTTTCTTGCTAGCTTTCTTTGAGAATGCTGTGGGAGCTTTGGAGTGGAATGGTCATGGTAAAGCAGGGAATTCAAAGAGAAGAAAGTTGATTTTTTTCTCCCTACTTCTTCTTGTGTTTATTTTATTTAAAAAATTTACTCCGCTAGTGATAGATGTTCTTCTTATGAGGAGTTACTGTTTTGATCAATTTTTTTTTTTTTTTGAGTCAGTCTCACTCTGTTGCCCAGGCTAGAGTGCCATAATGTTAGCATAGCTCACAGCAACCTCAAAGTCCTGGGCTCAAGAGATCCTCCTGAGTAGCTGGGACTGCAGGTGCATGCCACCATGCCGGGCTGTTTTTTTCTATTTTCAGTTGCCTGGCTGATTTTTTTTCTACTTTTTTAGTAGAGATGGTGTCTTGCTCTTGCTCATGCTGGTCTGGAACTCCTGATTTCAAGCAGTCCTCCCACCTTGGCCTCCCAGGGTGCTAGGATTACAGACATGAGCCACTGCGCCCAACCTGTTTTGATCAATTTTTAAAGCCTAGTGTATTAGGTCCCTGGCAAAGAAAGACTGTACTTAGCTTTTAAATCAGAAATGAGAAGGTATTTCCCTTGGAAGGAAGTTAGCTACTTGTTTCTTGAAGTGAGTCTCTGTGGGAGCCACCTAGCCAAAGCACTGTTCAGTTCTTTGTGGTTGAAGCAAGTGGCTCTGTTGGTCACCCAACCTATAGTGGCATTACACTAGCAGGGGCTAGGATTTTGAACACTTTTGCAGTCACATTTCTGATCAAATTCTACTCTTCCTGCAAAGGTCCCTGGTTTGATAGAACTTTTGGAATATTTTCCTTGTCCTTTCATCATTCCCAGGGAATTGAGAGAATTATTTAAATTACTCAACTCTTATTCTCAGAGGGGTTTTGGTCACCCCTGTAAAGGAGTTCAAAACCAGGCCATCCCAATGGGTTGTCATACTGGTTTGATTTTTAGATTTGGCTTGGTATACATGGTCTCCTGTCTGTACTAAGGCTATCTGTGAATTTTGCCATGCTCTATCTCATAAGTCATCTTGTTTATAAGCAGTTCTACCATGGATTGATTGGTGAGGTTGATTACCCTATCATGAACCTTTCTTGTCATCTGTAAGTTATTCTCATGGTGGACATGTTATTTTGTCTTCCATTTTGTGAGGAGGTCAAAAAATGAGATTTCCTTGGGACAGCTTTTTGGGGCCGTTATTATTCTTGACTTCTAGTCTTTGCCCTTTACTTTAATGTCTTAGGTAAGTCAGTTCCCTGGTTTTAGTCTCCTCTGTAAAGGAAGGATTACTTACAGACTCTAAGAGAGGGACAGCTGTATAGTTTTTGGATGTGAAGTGTTTTGTGACCTGATAAACTTCTCATATGGTATTTATGCTCTGGTCAGATTCCAGGGATGTGACTATACCAGCTGTCAATAAACTTTAGCCCATGAGTCAGATCTGATCCATGGCCTATTTTTGTGTGCCTCACAAACTAAGAATGTTTTTATATTTTTAAAAGGTTGTAAAAATCAAGAAAATGAGAAGACAAGTCACGGATTAGGAGAAAATATTTGCAGAAGACATATCTGAAAAATGACTGTTACCTAACATATACAAAGAGCTTTTAAAACTCAACAATTAGAAAATAAGAGCAACCTGATTAAAAATATGTATAAAAGATCTAGATAGACACCTCACCAAAGAAGATAACACAAATAGCAAGTAACCATATGAAAAGATGTTCAACATCATAAGTCATTAGAGGCTGGGTGTGGTGGTTCATGCCTGATATCCTAGAACTCTGGGAGGCTGAGAGGGCGGATTGCTCGAGGTTAGGAGGTCGAAACCAACCTGAGTGAGACCCCGTCTCTACTAAAAATAGAAATTAATTGACCAACTAAAAATATATAGAGAAAAAATTAGCTGGGCATGGTGGCGCATGCCTGTAGTCCCAGCTACTCGGGAGGCTGAAGCAGGAGGATCGCTTGAGCACAGGAGTTTGAGGTTGCTGTGAGCTAGGCTGACCGCCACGGCACTCACTCTAGCCTGGGCAACAAAGTGAGACTCTGTCTCAAAAAAGAAAAACATTAAAAAAAAAACAAAAAAAACCCCACCAAGAGTAAACCCTAATATGAACTCTTTACTTGGGTGATAATGATGTGTCACTATAGATTCATCAGTTATAACAAATGTACCACTTTGGAGAGGATGTCATGCATATGTGGGGATGGGGGTGTATGGGAACTTTCTGCAGTTTCTACTCAGGTTTGCTGTGAACGTAAAACTTGTCTAAAAAGTAAAAAGTTTATACATTAAGAAAAAAAGGTTGTCAAAACAAAGAAAAATGTGCACCAGAGACTGTTGCCTACTAAGGCTAAAATATTTATTATCTAGCCTTTTACAGAAAAAGTTTACCAAGCCCTGGACTGTATCACAGTGGAACTAGAAGATGACGTGTTCAGTAATGCCCAGTCCTTTAGTTCTCCTGGGCATTTATTGTCTCTAATGCTAAAGTTGTTCTTATGAATTTCTGTTTCATTTGCAGGTATATGAGTGACCAAAAGCTGCAAATAAAGACGGAGAGAGAGCAGTGCCAACTGGGAACAGGACAAGGATGCCAATTCCTCCTCCCCCTCCACCCCCACCTGGTCCTCCCCCGCCTCCTACTTTTAATCAGGTAGGTAGTCCTTCCATCAGGCTATCTCAACCTTTTTTTCTTTTCTTTTTTTTTTTGAGACAGAATCTCACTCTTGTTGCCCTGGCTAGAGTGCCATGGCGTCAGTCTAGCTCACAGCAACCTCAAACTCCTGGGCTCAAGCAATCCTCCTGCCTCAGCCTCCCAAGTTGCTGGGACTACAGACATGCACCATCATGGCTGGCTAATTTTTTCTATGTATTTTTAGTTGGCCAATTGATTTCTTTCTATTTTTAGTAGAGACAGGGTCTCACTCTTGCTCAGGCTGGTCTTGAACCCCTGAGCTCAAACGATCTGCTTGCCTTGGCCTCCCAGAGTGTTAGGATTACAGGCATGAGCCACCACTCCTGGCCTTTTCTTTTTTTTTAACTGAGATAGAATCTCACTGTGTTGCCCAGGGTGGTCTCAAACTTGTGGGCTCAAGTGATCCTCCTGCCTCAGCCTCCCAAGTAGCTAGGACTACAGGTGTGTATCACCACACCTGGCTTCTATCTCAAAACCTTTTAGTAAGTAGATTAATGCTCTCACAAACTGTTTTTTTATCCCTTTTGGTTAAAAATTCTAGATTTTCCTACTCATAGCTTTCTTATTCTGAGCCTGCTCTTTAAACCTTTTTATAACATCCCAGATCTTTATTCCTAGTATTAATGGATATTAGGGTTTCCTTTTATAAGACGTAGTGTGTACTCAATGACATGTGGTAGAGGAAGATGGAGAATAAACAAGTCTGTCCTAATCAACTAGCTCTGATTCCTGAGAAGTCCTCTTCTAGGACCGTAACGGCATACCTGGTTTCCTTGTCCTGGCTCATTCCTAATGGAGATTTGGACAGGTGGCATTGGAGTAGGAACTAGTGTTTCCTTCTAAAACCATTTGTTCTAGAAAGGTCAGTGTGTTATTTCTCTGGCATTTTTGAGAAAAGGAATGGAGATTCCTGATGGTTGTTTCTTGCTATCATCTCATCTACTCTTCTACTCTTCTGCTCCAAATCAGTTCATTTAAAAGCCAAGTCCGGCCGGGCGCGGTGGCTCAAGCCTGTAATCCTAGCTCTCTGGGAGGCCGAGGTGGGCGGATCGTTTGAGCTCAGGAGTTCGACCAGCCTGAGCAAGAGCGAGACCCCATCTCTACTATAAATAGAAAGAAATTAATTGGCCAACTAATATATATATAGAAAAAATTAGCCGGGCATGGTGGCACATGCCTGTAGTCCCAGCTACTTGGGAGGCTGAGGCAGCAGGATTGCTTGAGCCCAGGAGTTTGAGGTTGCTGTGAGCTAGGCTGATGCCACGGCACTCACTCTAGCCTGGGCAATAAAGTGAGACTCTGTCTCAAAA